>OX453044.1:17656459-17695249 GCA_949699805.1 Tromatobia lineatoria
TACCCGGACACGGGCAACGAATCGTTATTTAATGAATTTTCTCGTTTATCAATCGACAGGAAGAATTTCTCGACGTAATCTATTGGGGTAGACAGGCTATCGGAATAATAGTTGGCATCGCATGGGGGCTCATACCTCTCAAGGGTTTCCCAGCTTTATTGCTGTGAGTTATTCGCTTCTTTTCATAACATTTTATTATTTCCAAATAAATTTACAAGCATCCAATCTTTTTCTTCCAATAGATTCGTTCTGGTCAATGCCGGAGTGACCTATCTTTATCTGAGCAATTATCAGCAAGTGGACGAGGAGGAGTTTGGCGGTGCGTGGGAACTCACCAAAGAGGGTTTCATGACGTCTTTTGCAGGTTTTTTGGTAAATTTTTTTTCTTTCTCCTTTTTACATACCTTCCGACGATACTATCAACATTTTTTTATTTCTCTCCAAACAGGTTACATGGATCATAATATATTCCGGTCTACATTTTGATTGAACGAAGGGCATCTTTATTTTTAAGACATTTTATCATTTCAGATAAAAACAAAACGAAAAACAAAAAAAAAAAAAAGGAATGAGGAAAAATAATAAAGCAAAGAGAAGTAAAATATAAAACTCTTAAAGTGTACTGTTGCGAATCAATTGATCGATAAGTAAAATAAAGATGATAATCGAGAGACGATCGGTTCAACCGATCATAAGACGCTTGCGACCACGAGCCCGAACCTCATCGTATTTCGAGACTATGTCGCGTCGGTACGTCTTATCAACGATATTATCGATATAATTTGAGAGAATAGCTGAAAAGAGGGCCGAGTGTTGCGAGTGCGAACTCAGCAGAGATCTCTCAAGAACGTAAAGATCTACGGCTTTATCTTCCGTAGTCGATTCGGTGCGTGCCAATCCAAAATCGATGAGAACGAGGCAAGGTTCTACACGATAAAACGACATTTACATTTTTTTATTTTTTTTTTATTTTTTTTTTCTAATTTATCGATTAAACTGGGCAAAAGAATGCGAAAAGATATACCTCGTATGCATTGATGGTTGTCGAGAGCATCCTCCTCCCCGCGAATCAACACATTTGACGTGGTAAGATCTCCGTGGATTATATTTTTCGAATGCAACTTTACGAGGATTCGAGCGAGTGCCTGAGCCAATGGATCGAGCCAAAGGGAACTTTGGCCAGTCACCGATGATGATATCGTATTTTTGTCTATAAAACTCTTGAGAGTTTGCGCTTTCTCGATGTACTCCATATATATAGCGCGTCTTTGAAAGTCAACGAGATAGAGCGCTGGAGTTGCAACGCCTGGACAATAATTGCCATTATTAGTTGTAAGGAAATATTTATTTTTCGTTGTTGTTGGACAAAAAGATACTTACCGGCAGATTTGGCTTTGACGATAGCACGCGCTTCGGCTCTTATTCTTTCCTTCGTTAGACGAGTATCGAGTTCGGAGTGTCGATATTTTTTTTGGAATCTTTCCTTTAGCAATGTTGCCTTTCCCAGATAATAACCCGTGTAAAGTCGAGCTTCGGCGCCTTGTCCAATTAGCTCAAAGCCTTCCATATTTTAGTCGTAATTTTATTCCTATAATACGATTGTGGAGAAAAAGAAAGGATAAAATGGAATAAAAAGAATGCGGCCAAGTGGCGCGCGCGCGATGCGTTGTTTCGCGGCAAACGGAGTAGCTAGCGCTACTGGCGAGCGAGCGAGCGAGTACTCGCGGCTCGCGGGCGAATGAGCGAACGAGCGAGTCTATCGCTGCGAGAGCGAGGAGCGAATCGATCGCCTTTACAACAGTAGCAACGAAAGCAACTAACCTTCTACCACCACCGCGGTACTTTTACTTTTCTTTTCTCGCTATATTACACGCTCTACGTACGCGAGTTTAAGTTTTTGTATATCCCGTATTAACTTTTCGTTCAATTTACGTATCAATCGATAAGTGGTTTAAAATGAAAAATGAAACAAAGATGGACGCAAATCGCCTGATAACAGAGGTTTACAAGAGACCGGCACTTTGGAACCAAAGACACTTGTCTTACCACAATAGAGACGTAACTAATCGCATTTGGATGGAAATAGCTGCTATTTTTAAGCTTCCAAGTACGTTGCTCGCCTTTATTTACAATTACTTGTATTCCGCTAACTCTATTATACACTTTTTGTTGTTATCCCTATCTTTCGTTTCGCGGCAGTTGCCCGTTTCAAGCGACTATCTATTTTGCCCCATCAAACATTATTCCAACTTTATCATCTCATATTATGTAAGGAAACCCATTAGTGCCAATTTTTAATAATATATACACAATATACGCACATAGTACAACGTTGAAATATAATCTTAAACTTTTATCCGTAATTTGATTTATTTTTTCACCATAACCTCACTTGGGCAATAACCCGCGATGCGGCCAAAACACGATGCTCGTTATTTGAAAAAAGCACGATATACACGATTTTATATTTGTAAACATTCGTTATGAGATGACGCGAGATCGACAACTAATAAGATGTGTGTGTGTGTGTGTGTGTGGGCGCTTACAGAACAGGTACTGAAGAGCAGGTGGAAGGGCTTGCGAGACACGTTTCGAGCAGAGATAAAGAAGGAACAAGTATATCGAAAGTCGAAATATACGTCGAATCGTCCGGCATGGATACACTTTAAGACTTTGCAGTTTTTGAGGGAACAAATGGTGCCGAGGCCGCCAATTTGGGAGCGTACTGATAATTCGTCCGATGATAATAATGCGACGAGTGGCGCCGACGGGGACCGAGTTACCGAGGATACTTGTTGCGGAATTGACGTGCCGCCCGAGGGAACGAGTAATGACGAAATTACCCTCGTCGAAGAATCTTGGATGGACATGGCCACCACCACCACCACCACCACCACCACCAAAGAGAGCAATCTGCCGAATACAAGAATTTCCTCTCATTACCCGGAAAATATCGAGATTCTCGAGGATTTAGCCGGCGGCTCTGATGAAAAAGTCCTGCGTGCCTCCGCGAGTAGTCCCACCACCACCACCACCACCGTTCTCGTTGATTCGCCCAAAGAAGCGCCCGCGCCTTTTAATCATTCGGATAGTACCACTCTTAATGAAAATAATAATAATGACTGCGGTAGCGGTAGAATCATCACAAATAATGAAATAGAGGAGACGGTTATTAAATTGGAACCGGCTGATAATTACGAGAATAATATCGAGGAATTTCGGAATGTCCCAGAGGAGATAAGTAATGTTGATAATAGCGGGTCGATGTTGAAAAAAATAACAACCGAAGAGGTAATGATGGGCGAAAGTTCGGGGGATAATTGTGTTATCGGGAGCCACGAGCATCACCACCACGCTGTAGATCCACTCGAGGTTAATCGCTGCGATGACAACTATTACTTTTTAATGAGTCTTTTGCCTCACATAAGGACGCTTCCGGCTGAGCGGCGCATGTTGCTTCGAATGCAGATGCAACAACTCGTCTACCAAGAGGTATACGATAAAACACGCTCTCCCCATTAATTATAATTATTTATTTATACATTTTTATTTATTCATACCCAATATACGTCTATGTATTACATCTTTAGACTACAAATATCAGAGAAAAAAAAGTTATTTTCGTGTTATTAACGCTATTCCACATTGTGCCTCTATGTATCATCCACCAATTGTCTCTACCCTTTTATTGTAACCAATGAATAAATATTATTTTTCATACTGTACGAGCGTGTTCTCATACTGTATACCGTTAAGTCCAAGGAGCATATGTACTTTGTAGGTGTACGGAAGAGCGTGGCGCGTAGTAGCGGGTATGCCTCGCATTCCTATACCCTGTACCCTGTACCCTATACCCCGTTCAACTTACTATGGCAGTCGTCGAGTACTTTACACGGCTATAGGAACGAGTCTGTCCGAGTTAATGAGACAACAAGGTTTTCCGATAATTCGGCACTCTCTTGGATACCTCGGAAAACAATAAGAGCCACAGGTAAGTTGCTCGGCGAGAAATGGAAACGTGCGCGATTGCTGACGTTTCTCTTGCACAAGCCGCGGCTGTTTTACCGATTGAATTCCGAGGTGATTGTGTCGTCAACGGTCCGTGTGACTCGTGGGACGAGTGAGAGGCCTCAGCAGTAGTCTCATGGGTTATTGTGCTGTGGTAGGTACCCTCGCTCGTCGCTCGTCTCGCGCCTCTCGTCTCTCGTCTCTCGTCTCTCCGTTTATGAGGTGAGTTTCATTCGGAAATTTTTGACTTTTCCAACGATGCGCCAATTATCGAAACTCCCTCAATGAGACTGCCGGTTTTCGAGTTTTACCCGTTAATCCACATTGATTCTCCATTATTGGGATATGCGCGCGCTCCCACGCTCGACGTTGATACAATTGTGTCTTGTGGATAATTGTCAATGACAGGTGTGTGCGTGCGTCTATGTAGCTGACAAATTTCACGGTAGCGGTGTTGCCATCGGACAATCTCTTGTTTTTCAACATGTACGCATTTCTCGCAATAATATTTCTACCATTTCGATAATTGCAATACGCGAATCGTTGCGATCCTTTGACAGTTGACAGTTTTGTGTGGAAATTGAAAAAAAAAACAACACCCCCCCCCCCCCCCCCCCCCCCCCTCGACAATGGATAATTATTAGCCGTGTGATGCATCCACGACTCGCGACCTATTTTCGTTGACGATTGGCCATTCGGTGATTCTCTCGCTCTCCTTCTATTCTATTTAAAGTGAAAGAGGTATAGGCGATCGCGCGAACAAGCATGGCTCCGCGTTGCTCCTCTATTTTTAATAATTTCCATCGCGCATATTTTTCTCAAAATATATTTGGCGGGAGCGAGAAAATTCGTTTTCTCGAGTATATACATAATATAAAATGCGTGTATACCGGTTCGTCGAACGATGGTTATGGGCGAGTGGCCGTTTCTCTCATACTCTCTGTATAATACAGCGGGAATTGCAGCGGGAATCGCAGCGGCAATCGCAGCGGGAATTGCGCCGAGAATGAGTCACTAGTCGCCCACGGTTGTTACCTGGCGACTAGGTTGGTGATGCGGACCATTGGAATTCCTCCACCTGATTTCCGTGAGAATGCACGCCGCCAACGAAAACCCCTTCTCTTGAACATTTCAGATCTCACCTGTTGGAACGGACGGACGGGCGACGCCGCGGTACCAGCCGCGATAGAGAAGCGCGAGCGAAAGCTGGCTGAAAGAAAAACAACGCCTTCTTACAATTGTGACACGGGCTCCCTCGATAGAAGAGCACCGCGGGAAATCATCCTCTCTGTCTCTGGCTCTGTGTGCGTGTGTGACCTCGGATAAGCATGGTAAGCTCCCGTTCATCGGGGCTCACTGGCAATAATAACAACGATACCATTCACCAGCAAGACGATCGACTTTCTCCGTCGGAAACTCCGTCTTGTTCAACGGTTATTGCCCGAGCATCTCCGGATATAGAGTTACGAGTAAACGACAAGGATGCACTATCCTTCGGGACAAATGACAATAAGAGACATATCACGGAAAGCGGATCACCAAAAGAATCGTCGAAAAGTCAAAGTGGTCCATCGTCGTTGCAATCGGCCGCGTCAAACTACGCGGCTAATTTTCTCGTTGATAATTTGATTTCGAATAATTCGGATTCGAGCGAGTCTTCGAGTATTCTCGATAACAAAGGTGTCAGTGGAAATTTCATTGCCGGTGGTGAATCCAACGACTATACGGAAACGGAGGAGAGTTACGAAGGTTTCGGATACGTTCAAACTGGTGATCTCGACGTCGACGTACCCGATAGCAGAGACGAAAGTCTCGCCGGCGGAAGTGGCACCAACGGCCCCAGTATTACCTCAGCTCCTTCGCCCACCGGACCCAACTCTCTTTCTCTGTAAGTCACACGACAATTATCCATATTTCTCTTAGCTACCCAATTATTTCGTTAATTCATACAGAAAATCCACTAGTCCCAGTTCGACCATTGGACGTCACTCTTGGCTAAGAACATCTCTCAGACGAACACCACCTTGGTAAGAAATATATGAAATAAATAGTCTCGAGTTTATTACAATTTAAATTGACCTCAACTTATTGCTACAGTACCGGCAGACAGAGACAACTCGGTTCGAATGCTCTAGCCAGGTAAGATTTTTTAAATAAGCCCTCAGCTCCCCTTCCGAAAAATGAATAATTTTCCGTTTTTACAAGTACGATTATTCCTTTATCAGTCAACTGTATCGCAGTGGAAGTTTCAACAGCTCCGGGAGAGGCTCGACTTGTGACGCTGTTGACGATATGTACAGCGACGTGTCTCTCGAGGACGACGTTATAGATCTCAATCACAGGGTAAGTTTGCTACTATTCCTACGATATATCGAAATATTGCGCTATCGGTGAGTCGTGAGACACACTGCAATTGTCGGTAGCGACATAAATAAAAAAGTTTAAAGTTTCTCGTGGAGCAAGACCTCGCTACATATTACCGAGTCTCGTTTGTCCACTATTTTCCCGCCTATTTTCGCTTACTCGTCTTACTCGGGTTTACAGAGTCTTTCTCGTGGAAAAAAAGAGCCAAGGAAGCTAGCTCGTATGAAGGTTCGCGTGAAAATTCGGCAACTGCGGCATGTGCTTTAAGTTCGGCATTGTTTCAATAGCAGTCAGACATTCGGTAGCCTACGCCATCCAAGAGAAATAATTGTTATTCCATTATTCTTCAAATCAACGGGGATACCGCATTTATTTGGTTTTTTGTTTATTTTTTTTTTTTTTTTTTTTTTTTTTCCCCCTCACGGACGAATAGGCTGCGACGATCGACTGTCATTTGAAGATAAAATATTGAGGTCATGTCACACGGCCGGAAGTATAGGAAAATCTTTAAGTAAATTTTTGTAAATAAAAATAAAGCACTTGCAAAAATGGGATGCTCTCGTGGTGCGTACGCATCAATGTCCACTGGTTTCCTCGGCTGGGCGGGATGGTCCTTTCTCAGTTTCATTATACTTCTCGGAGCCATATCTTTTCTAGGTTACAATTTGTACAACAAATATCATACTTAAATGCTGCTTTTCGTCCTACAATCGTCGTTACGCCCTGTGAGTTAACATCGGGCTTTCGATGAATGGTAAAATAGGAATGACGGAAAAATAATAAAAAAAAAATGTCAACAGGTCAGAATGATACAGGAACAGATGCACGTTTTGACGGACACTCATTCGGTCGGGGAGGAACGTTATGCGCGGGTTAAACAGGAAAATGCAACTCTTCACGCGAGAATACTGATGCTCGAGGAAGCGGCCAAGGACGCTGAAGCCAGAGCCGAGGAGAAACTGGAGGTGAAATTTTGCGCTCTTGCTCTGTATGAAAATTTCAACGAAATTATTAATGATAAATTATTATGATAATTGAATCAACAGATGGAGCAAAGACGACACAGAGAATGGGCGTGTCGTTTGGAACGTGAGAAGCAGTTGCAATTGGAAAATTATGCAATAAAAATGCAAACTATCGAACTCGAGAGTGCAAGTTTGAGGGATCAGATTGGCCGATTGCGAGAGCAATTGGATTCAACGAGGGAAGATCGGGCCCGTTTGGATAACGTTATCCTTGAACTTGGTCGAGAAATAGCTCATGTTCGAGAAGCCGAGAGAAATGCTCTTTTACGTGGAAACGAAGCTCGGGTTCTTCTCGATGCGGCAAAAGAGGAGCTTTCCGCAAGAGCCGACGATCGCCTGAAAATAGACGATCTTGTACAGGAGATTGATCAACTTCGCGAACGAAACAAAGGTAACACCTCGTGTCTGTCGCGGATACTTGATAGATTTCAATAAAATTTGATGAAATATATTGTTGACACAGTTCTCGAGGAATCGCGCGACGAATTACAGGCCGCAGCGGCTCTTCACGCCGGTCGGGAACTTTTGATGCTCAATCTGGCTCGGCCCGGTGGTGGTACTTACGATACTGTTGACACCAACGAGGTAACCGGCGTCGATGATGCCACTCGTGACGGAGCTCTTTCATCCGGTTGCAGTCTTGCCGTTGAATTATCGACCGATCTTCGAAATACAATATCGCGCGTTCCCAAACAGCCCCTCACCATGTCCGAAGTGAGATAATAATATACCTATTATTGCCTATATTTTTCACTCTAATAACCAAATAACCACCAAACGACTCTTTTCCTTTTGCTCTTACAGATGAGACAGGCCCTAAAGGAACAACAAGAAGTCAATACTCAATTGCGCTCTTACATCGACGGTATACTATTAAACATAGTAGAAAATTATCCTCAATTATTAGAAGTTAAACAACAGACGAATGGCGGCGGGGCGAGCTGCTGAGCCTCACCACATATCGTATCCTCGTACGGTAGATGAAAATAATGTTGCCGTAGCAGCAGCAGCCAAGTGATAGTATGATTATCTAATTATCGATAAATAATATATCCGTCCATGATAATAATATGCGAGTGTTAAATGGGCGTATTGCCAGCGGGCACGTAATCTCTGCGCTCGTGGCTCCAATCTCCAAAGGCTCGTGTTACACTACCGCGATTAAGATAACAATGCCGCCGCCGCCGCCGCCGCCTGCTTTCAATTCCAATCTGGAACATCCATTTTCGATCTCTCATTTTTTTTTCTTTCTTGATTCGCAACCAAATCGATACTCTCAAAAATGCGAAATACCAAAAGAGCGAGTAAACGTCACCCGACGTATGCAATATGTTAAATTTAAGCAACAACGCGTACAGATTATACAGACCAATTTATCTATTTACGTGGTATTATATACTTAATTGAGAAACGGATTTTCACTACTCTTTATATACCGATTTATCTATCGATCGATACACCGAATATCGGGGATTTTAGTTATCGTTGCTACGTCTATGTGTATATGCCATAGTATTCTGCGTTAGGAAATCAAGTGTACAAGACGACGACACATTATGTATACACATATACATTTATTGTTATTGTAAAATCAAGTTTCAAAAGTGGTTATACTATTTTAAAAAATACCAATTTGTTTTGTTTGCTTTTTTATCTCCCCGTGGCGGCGAGTACTGGTTTTATCGTTTAATGATGTTAAATGACGACGACAGACGGCGCTCGTGGACAACGTCGTGTCGTCATAAATACCGTGTGAGAGGCATCTCTATACAATTTTCGTAGCTACGAGAGCTAAAGGGGCGAGCTCAACTGTCAAAAGTTGGAAAATACAAGTAATAAAGAGGAGAAAAGGGTCGGAAAAGAAATTTCGAGTGAAATGATATCGGAAAGAGATTACGCACCGTTGAGTGCGGCATGCGTGAGATCGCTCAACGACAAGATGTACGAAAAACGGAAACCTGCGGCGGTAGAGATTGAAAAGTAGGTTAATAACACATAGTACGTCGTACGTAATTGTTTACGTTTAATAAAAGACTTTTGTTGTTGTTAATGACGCGAGTTTTTCCACTCGACAGAATGGTTAAGGAGTTTGCGGGACACAACAATACCGTGCAAATAAAGAGACTTTTAAAAGTTCTTGGTCAAGATTTTGCGACATCGCAGAATCCTCACACGAGAAAAGGTGGTCTCATAGGTTTGGCGGCTATCGCCGTTGGTCTCGGCAAGGATACCGGTCAATACACCGAAGAACTCGTCCACCCTATTCTCGCTTGTTTCTGCGATCCGGATGTTCACGTTAGATACTATGCCTGCGAGAGCCTGTACAATGTCGTCAAGATAGCCAGAGGGGCGGTATTGCCTCTCTTTACCGATATCTTTGGAGCTTTGAGTAAATTGGCCTGCGATTCCGAACAATCAGTTAAAAATGCCACCGAACTTCTCGATCGTCTCATGAAGGTATCTCCGTTTTTTTTCTCCACCTCTGCTTTTTCATGTTTTTTTTTTCTCTCATCAACTATGGATTACCCGTCGCAGGATATCGTCACGGAAAGTGGAATGTTCGATCTCGTTGGATTTATGCCGCTGCTCAGAGAGAGAATATATACGAAAAATTCGTTTGGCCGACAATTTGTCATATCTTGGGTGTCCGTCCTCGATGCCGTGCCCGACATGGATTTCGTTATTTTTTTACCCGAGATTCTCGATGGTTTGTACAGAATATTGGAGGATCCAAATCCAGAGATAAAAAAAATAACGGATACGGTATTGGGAGAGTTTTTGCGGAGTATCAAGTCGAATCCGTCGAGGGTCGATTTCCCGGCGATGATCAATATACTCATAATACACGCTCAGAGTACCGATGAAATTCTTCAGTTAACCGCTATCACGTGGATTCGAGAATTCGTAAGACTCTCGGATTCGGCGATGCTTCCTTATGTCTCTGGGATACTCGGTGCTATCTTACCCTGCCTCGCTTATGACGGTGATGCTAGAAAAAACATTAAGGAAACTGCCACTCAAGTCAATCTCACTCTCATGAAGTTGATTAACATGGAAACGAGTTGTCGCGAATCGTCCAACGATCCCATGTGCCAATCTCTTGGACCAACGCTCTCTCAAGACAATGAAAATCCAACGACAAAAGGCAAGTCCAATCAACCACTGTTTGCTCCCCTTTTTTCCGATAATCTCGATTATAATTGTCAGGCGCGCGTTGGATTTCACAGGCCAACAACGACCACCGGAACAACCGTCGCTCGCGGAGAGCCTCGATTTACCGAGTGTCGTTGAGGTTTTGACCAAGCATCTCATGCACACCTCTGTACAAACCAAAGTAGCCGTTCTCAAGTGGATACATCGATTGTTTATCAACATTCCACATAAAATGTATCTTCACATAGACGAACTTTTTCCCGTGTTAATGCGTACATTGAGCGACACGTCCGACGAGGTCGTGCAACAGAATCTCGTCGTCATGGCCGAGATAATAGCTTCGAAATATCTCGAGGAAACAAGTATCCAAGATAGTTTGAGCGGCATACGAGCACCCGGTAACAACAAGTACTTTACCAAATTTATCGTCAATTTATTGCGGCTTTTCTCAACCGACAGACATCTTTTGGAAGACAGAGGTGCTTTTATAATACGCGAGCTTTGCCTTTTGCTCAGTCCAGAAGATATATACAAAATATTGGCGGAGATACTTCTCAAGGAGCAAAATCTTCGATTTGCCTGCATTATGGTACAAACTTTGAACATAATTTTATTGACAAGCTCCGAACTCTTTGATCTTCGAAACAAGCTCAAGAATTGGAATTCCGAGGTGGGTTGGTACTATTTTGCTGTTGTTGTTGTTGACGTTATTACAATGTTATCGTCATCGAATCACAGGAGAGTCGCCAGTTGTTTCTCTGTCTCTACGAGTCGTGGTGCCACAATCCCGTAGCAACATTGGCTTTGTGTTTCTTGACGCGCAACTATGGACACGCCTGTCATCTCGTCAGATGCTTGTATCCTTACAAATCAATGACTCGTTTAATATTTATTTATCATCATATATTTATCAAACTTGACTCTCGATCAACAGTGGAAGTATCGAAGTTACCGTAGAATTTCTCGCTGAAATAGATAAGTTGGTTCAGCTTATCGAATCTCCTATATTTACATGTGAGTATCTGTTGATGAAATTATATTTACAAATCGCCAATAAATCGATCTCTTTTTTTTTCATGTGGAAGATTTGAGGCTCGAGTTGCTGGAGAGGGAAAGGAACGAGGCTCTGGTACGCGCGCTCTACGGACTTTTGATGATTTTACCTCAGAGTGAAGCATTTTCGACGTTGCACAGACGTTTGGCTGCAATACCACCGTCCAATGGATCGAGCTTCTCCGCACTGGAAAGCTCCTCTCAACGCTCTGTCGTCCATGATATCGACTTTGATAAGCTTTTGAGCCATTTTCAAAGTGTACAAGAACAGCACAAAGAACAAAAACGTCGTCAACGAATTGGTTCGTTAATCGAGCGTGAGCAACACCAATCACCGCCAACCTCCAATCAATCCTTCCAAGATGCTACGTGACTATTATTATCCATTGTTTAATTACAAATAAATAATATTGATTTATTGGTTTATTGATTAATTGATTAATTAATTAATATTCGTCGTCGTCGTCGTCGTCGTCGTCGTCGTCGGCGTCGTCGGCGTCGTCGGCGTCGTCGGCGTCGTCGGCGTCGTCGTCAGCGTCTTCGGCGTCATCCTCCCGATCGGAGTCGGACAATTTTGTACAAGAAGATAATCCATCGAGCCTCTGAACGAGTATACCATTTTCGCATAGTATACGAGCAATTTGCTCCTGTGTTTCGCAAATACTTTGCCACTTTTTAGTGCCCTGTTCCTGTATATATCCAGAGAGACTCGAAGGTCGATTGTCGGTTTGTTGTCGCTCGGGTAACCTCTCGATAAACCGCAAAAGAGCCTCGTGACGTTCGGCACTTTCTCGCGATAGTCTATAAGAATAACTATCGAGAGATCTTTCATACACGGTCATATCCTTGTCGAGTATTTGAGTTTGTAGATAAACAGTTTGGGCCATCTTGTACCAATCGGCAAGACATTCCGAACGTTGGGTTATCGCCGGTATGCATTCCGCTTCAAGAAGACTTTTCATTCTTCTTCCAGTTTCGGTGACCTGGAAAACAAGATAATACAATACCATTGGGGAATAATTATTATCAAATTCTCGAAAAAAAGGAAAAAAGGAAGAAAAAAAAGAAACGTTGCACGTGTCGATGATACCTTTATGCGCTCCAATACGTGAAACTGTTCGTCATTGTAGGTGAGACTACGAGTGGCTCTGTCCCGAAGAAGATGCTGCCAACCATCGCGAAGTCTATCGACGAGGGTAGAGGCTCTTTCAGTGGCTTTGCTTCTCCATGGGCAACAATTAGTCAACTGACGTGTACTCGATTCCCACTCGGCCGTCAGATTACCCTCCTTGACGTACCTGCGTATAGTTTATTCGTATTATTTAATTGGCGAATAATTATAATGATAATAATGACGAGGACCTTTGGTGAAGCTGATTTATCGCTGGAGCTATCTCCGTTGAATGTTGGCTAGTCTTGGTCTCGAGGTCTCGCCGCCAATTTTTTTCAAGCTCGATATTGAGAAGCGGTGGTGCTGTTGCGTGGTTCCGATTATATGTACCGGAAAGTTTGTTGATTAATTCACGAGCAAAATACTCGCTTCGTTCAACGGCTGATGCAGTGTCCTCGGCGGCTTTACCGAGTTCTTTGGCACGATTGGACTTTTCGAGTAATCGCGTTAGTTGATCGGTGAGAAGAGAAGTAAAGGCTTTTACCGCCTCTTGGGACAATTTACTGGAGCGGGAGAGTCTATCGATAGTACGTTTCCAAGAATGGCCGAGGGAACATGCGAGTTTAGCTTGGCTAGCGTCGTTCTCGACCGACACGAGATTGGCAAATACCGGCAAGCCCATAGAATCACTCTCCTCGTTTCTTCGTATCGTAACGTTATTATTTTCACGAGAAAATAAAATGAGAGGATCGACGGGAGTTGTACGCGGGTATCCCTTTCCCGGTGTTGTATCGTCAACGAGTCCGACCTCCGGAGCAATTAGACTTCGCTCCCCGAGCAAGAGTATCTGAGCATGAGCTCCGACATCGGTTTGCTCGTGTACGTAATTTTGAAAAGCCCCCAGTTTTTCATCCGGATGTAGATAAACGTGAATCAATTCTGCCCTGTGAACATTGAATATATGAATGGCACGTCGGCTGAGAGTATCGGTTACTTGACCGAAAAATCTATCGAAACTCCAAATCTTTTGTCTGTCGACTTCCAAGAGACCCGCCAACAATGGAGTTACTATCTTTTTCAATCCATAACTCAGTCTACAATTATCGGGCAAATCGGTGCTCCATTCGATCGGCCCATTTTCCGATGTTTGACAGCCCGATATAACACCAGAGGCTTTCTTCGTTGTTATATAAAACATGGTTTCCTTGTTTCTACGGCCGCCAAATGGTCTAAAGGGCAAATTACCGGTCGCCACGTGATACAAAGTCACACCGATCGACCAGAGATCGACAGTCACCCCGAAACTCTTTCCCACGGGTTTTCTCAGTACCGCCCTTTCGTACATATCCGGATGGAGATATTCCTCTGTACCGTACAGAGATACAAATTGTTGATCCTCGTGTAATTCTCTCGCTGCTCCAAAATCAGTCAATTTATAAACTGTACTCCCGTCCTCCTCCACGAATTTCATTATGTTTCCCGGCTTTAAATCTCTATGAACGAGATTGTTGTCGCGCAAATGTTTCATGCCCGCCGAAAGATGCTCCACCACCAAGAGAAACTCGCTCTCCGCTAACCCGTATGTATTTTCCGGATCGTCCAATATATTGAACAAACTTCCTCCGGTACACAATTCCATAACAATCACCTTACCCCTACCATCTTGCTCCTCTTCGATAGCCAACAACTTTACTATATTCTCGTGTTTAACCTTTTTTAGAACTTGAAACTCTCTCATTTGGACCTCGAGCGGGCGCATTTGACTCAATTGATTAAATGTCTTTACCGCCACTGGTTCACCATTGTTTTTGTTTACGCCTTGAAATACCGCCCCAGTAGCACCTTTACCCAACACACTTGTCGTACACCATACATAATTCGCCGAGCCTCGCAGAAAAGACATTTTATCCTCAATATTTCCTCTATTATTATTTCATTATCTATCTTTTTCTCCTACTTCTCATCTATCTCTCCCGAGAGCGAAATATACTTTCTTTTTCCCTTTGTTGTTCCTCCGCTTATTCCATACGTTTGTCATCACCATAGGCAAACTATCGTCCTCTAACAACGCAACTAGACGTATCGCGCCGCAAGACGCGCCTTACCCATACTCTTCAAATGTCACGACACAGATGGTGCCACGGTAGCCCAAGCCCAACAAGGACTTTTATATACCTCTTTTGATAAAGAAAATACGCTCTATCAAACGAACGAATAATTCTCATTAATGATCATACGATGGATGGTACACATCATCAAGCCTCATTTTACAGACGAGTACAATTTTTCAATAACCTCACGAGATATCTCGGCGACGTGCCGAGTTGCTAATGATTAGCTAAAATGAAATATTTTTTCTCGCAAGTCATCCAAAGAGAAACAGTTGATATATATAACAAGAGCGTACATCTTTAATTGGCTTATCGGGAGATGATGAAACATTACATTCAAGATTTAACGATGATTGTATCCATGAGAAATTTCTCGTGGGGACGTAATTCTGATCCTGAACGAGACGCAATCCGCGAGTGTGTCGGTGTTTTTTTCTTTTTTTTTTCCATTTATATATAGCGATGACGTCTAAGCAGCTCGATAATCCGTCTCGGTGAGAGTGTTACTGAAAAAAAATAAAATCCATCGCTACAATATACCGTGGGAGTAGTAAAGTATAAAAAGAGCGATGAAAGTTAGTCAACAAACAAACATTTCATTGAAATGGAACTTTTCGGATGTAAGGGCCAATTTTCTGATGTGCCTGATGGTAGTCGCGGCGGCAATTTGAACTTCGGGATCTTCCGAACCCACCAGCCGAAGTACATGCTGTATAAGAGACAAGATACACGGGGGTGTATTATTACAGCGAATGGAATAAAAGAAAAAAATGTAGATTCTCTTGTTACCTTTATGACTCCGCACGTGTGCATAGTGACGCAATTCAAGGGTTCTTTGCTCAAGTGATAAAAGGCAATACAGACACCCTTTAGTACATCCTTGTTCTTGCTATTTGCATAATTAACGAGAGGCGCGACTGCATTGAGTCTGCCAAATTCATAATTATTTTCACCCCATTCGCAACAGAATGCTATGGCTAACGTAAGATTGGCTCGCAAGTTTTCGTCCTCCTGAGCTCGAATCGACAAAGAATACATATAATTGGGTATAAATATTTTCGCGTATCGATTAATGTCTATGAGGTGTATGAGGCGCGGGGAAACAGTGAATTTCGATGATAAAGGGGGGGGGGGGGGGGAGGTACCGTGTCAACGAGGTCGGCGAGCATCCTAACGACTCCGTGATCGGTGAGAATGCCAAGATTCTCTGGATCTGTGGCGATTTGAGCGATAGTCGCACAGGCTGCGGCGAGTACCTCGGTATCCTTGCTCTCCAACAGACTGACCGTTAATTCGAGTCCTCCGACAAATGCACGTACCATTTCCGCGGAATCTTTGGCATATTTGATACACGGTACGAGGGCCCGACAGGCGTTTCTCTTGACGACGTTGCTCGGATGTTTGAGAAGAGACCATACCAGCCGAACTCCATCCACCGAATGACTCGGATCATTTATAACGTCCATACAATCGCCATTTTCAGCGCACTCCTTTATGACAAGTGGAAGATTTTCGAGCAGTGGTTCGTACGTCGCGCTCAGCAATCGAATCTACAAGAGGCACACAAAGACACACACACAAACACGAGGCGACATGATTTTAAATTGAAAACGAATACGCAAGAGAGGAAATGTAGAGATAATAGAAAAGGCGTTAGACCAGCTTCGGAAGAGCCTCGTTGACTCGGAGAACTTGTCTGTTTCCAGGATCTTTGGAGCATTCCGCGAGAGAACCAACAACGTTGCACAACACTTGCTCGTCCTCATTTTCCTCGAGAAGAGGCACGAGAGAGGCAACCAATTCGTATCTATTGAATCGGCTAACGTTTTCCGGGCTCATTGCACATTTCCAAATGGCACCGGTCACCGCACCGAGTAGTCGCTTATTTCGACGAATTTCCTCGTTCTGAACGAGTTTGCAAAGAGGATCCAATCCACCGGCTTCCCGTACCATATCCCGAGTCAGTTTATTCGGTGCGCACTTGAATATCGCGAGAGCACAATTTTCCTTCAATTTAAGATTTTCGTTTCCACGTAGATGACGTACGATATCAGCGATCATACCCATTTGTTCGAACGCCAGTCTAAATACTTTCTGCGCAAAAGGAATAAGAAAAAAAGAGGAATATAATATTATTATCGCGTCAATTGATGTTTTTGGCGCGCACACACGAGTAACATACCAAATCGGCGCAACGCTGAACCGCACCCATTATAGCTATAACAAGATCGGTATGAACCGATCGTAAGAAACGCGCCATTAGAAAAACTACGCCGTGCTTCCTAAGTTGTTCCTTGATCTTTGGGCTGGTGCTCAGAGATCCGAGTACCTTTGCGCACCCAATGGCAACCGCGACGAGCTCTCGTTCTGTCTCGTTCAATCGTTCCAACTCTCTTCGAAGCACGTGATCGGGAACGTCCATAGCGTCGAGCTATGCGTTATCAATATATGTATATTTATATTTTATCGTTTTTTCAACACGCGAAACCATTTTCCGAGCGCTAGGCAAACGAGTCTTGATATTATCAAAAAGTATCAACGCTCATTTGTCCAGCGTGTGTTACGCGCTATTAACGTGTGTCTTACACGTTGCGTTGACTCACAATGAGCGCTATGCCGGAACGAACGCGTATTTGCTTTCTAGCTTTCCGAACTGTCGCGACACTGGCCATTGTTTCAGCTGCCAATATTTGAATATCTCTCGCTGGATGTTTGAGCATCTCTATCAATGGTGAGACAATTCCCAAATCGATAAGGCATTTTCTCGTTTCAACGGAACTTGCCATTTCCAAAATAACCGCCAACGAGCCGTGCTGACACTTGAAATCTTTCGTTTCCAAGAGATTAACGAGCACCTCGAGCCCCCCCATTTCCCGTATCGCTCGCTGGATTGCCTGCCGAATTCTCACTTATTATCTTATAATACTAATAATAATATAATTATATATAAACATATTATTATAATAATAACAACAAACAATAATAATTGGACACTGACCCTGCTCGAAAGATCGTAATCCCTCAGAAGACACAGAGAGACCGTAGTCGCGGTCTGATTACCGGCCTTTGTGTACTTGATCAATTTCTGCATGTGCCAAAATTCAGAGGGCAATTCCGGCGAATCGTCCTTGATAAATCGACTCTCGTCGTCGCTCTCGGACTCGGGCTCGTCGTCCGAACTCTCCTCTTCCGCTCTCTCGTCTATATAACGAAGTTTTGGCCCGAATGGCTCACCCGTAACCGTCGACACCTGCATCACTTGCTCCGGAGATTGTTGTTGTTGTTGTTGTTGTTGTTGTTGTTTCCCTTGTGTCAATTCGACCGATGACAATCCACTAACCAAACTTTTTTTTTTAATAACCACAAAATTATGTTATTTAAAATGAAAAAAAAGGTCAATATTCACCCGCGTTTATCTTCCGTCAATGATATACCGATATCGTCTTTTCGTTTGTTCTTCTTCCCACCGGGCCCTTTAATTAGCTTGGTTTGCAGTGCCATTTATAATATTTCCCCTACTCGCCAATTCCCTTCATTGTACACCTTTAGCGCGACTGATTGAGAGTCCACGCCCTCTTTGCAACGCAATTTATCGATCAAACGTGTTGTTAGGTTCAAGTCAATGCAATGGGCAGGGGGCGGGGGGGCTCGCTGGCTCACGTTTTTCATCATTGCGCACATGTACGATAAGTATTATCGAGAGAGAAAGATGCGCCTCCCCCACCGCCCTCTTAAGCCTACCGTTTAAACAAAACAACTTTGCTTTCGTATAATCATAGATAATTATCTGACCGTGGTGTTGCCGCGGACAAATTTCAGGGATATATCGGAATATATATATATATATATGCACCCGGTGTGTCGCATTTCGATCGTCTCATCGACTCGCGATAAGACGTCACCTCTCCCTGCACCTTGCGGTGGGATACGTCGCGAAGCCGACGATAATCATTAGAAGTCGCATTTTTATGCGATCGAGTGCAGACGCCTACTTGGCTATAATTGGCCGCTGTGCTTATCATTAAACCGATTAATAACGGAATAATAGAGACTCTAGTTTGTAACGTGACAACAGTGCACAAAACATTAATTGAGAAACTGTTATTTGTATCCGATCAATACTAAAGTTAATAAAATCTGTGTTTGATGATAAATCGTGATCCTTCGCCTGGTTCGCGTCGTATTCATCAAGGTTCGTTACTCGTTCTCCGATGAGATCATCCGCTCGCCGCCGTAACTCAAGTCCAAGGAAACAAGACCTTTGATCAAGATTTTGATAAGTATTCTCTTACACACTGTGTTGCGCCCTCGCTTCTCGATATTCCATCTAGAATGTGATACTCGAAGGAAGATTGCTGCCTCCATAAAGACACCGTTGGGCTACGCGCCCAATGTTACGCGTATCACCGCATGTTCTTCAATGACGTAATACACGGAGCCTTGGAAGGGCTTTACGAAAAACTTGACCTGGCGATTTGAAAACCTTGGGTTCTTTATTGGGACGTCTTACCGTGTGAGGTGTGTTTTACGCAATGACAGAGAGTTAACAACGAACGCTAATTGAAATCGAGTCATTTTTAAGCCATACGCGTAACAGCGCCACCAAGCTGATAAGCCATATAATGACGGAAGTTGTCTCAAACGCTCTGTTGTTTGATTTATAATATAATTATAAATCAGTGTGTCAAATTGGATGGAGTAAGCAATGTTCGGTTATAGACGAAAATATCGGATTATCCCGTTAATCCTGTGCTGCTTGTTCGTACCTTACGAGTTGTATAACTTTCCAAATATGACGGCTCGGAGGAGGTCACATGAATCGAGCAACAACGAGGTTTCCATCCACCCCTCTCTATCAATTTTTCCCTCTTGTCAACTCTACGTGTACGCGTAGTTGAGATTCAGTGTTGTTGTTGTTGTTGTTGTTGTTGATGATGCAGAAATTAGGAGGTCCATCGATACTCGGAGAATGGCTGAAAGCGCCCGAGGCAAGTCCACCACCGAAAATCGCAAGATGGCATCGAAGCGATTGTTCGTCACCGTATCTGTTGATTCTCGTGTGGAAGTACGGTCCGTTTCTCGAGAGACGACACATTCGTCGGTTTGCCGCTAATACGAGGTTCTTCCCCATATCTCTACCCTATATTTCGGTTAAATTGGTTTATTCTGTTGATTTATCGATAATTTGGGCAATATGTGCCGCGGCTTTAGTTCATCACCGTGGCGAGATTGCTCGGTAAAAGACTGTAGATTATCGTACCGCGATCGAGATCTCTTCAAGGCCGATGCCGTTGTTTTTCATCTACATTTGACAAAGAGTGTACGAGAACTACCTCGAAAAAAGGGAAAAGCCGGCCAAATATGGATATTTATGACGGACGAATCGCCACTCCACACATTCCTCTACCGGGAATACGAGAACGCGAGGCTTTCCGATTACGACAACCTCTTTGATTGGTCAATGACGTACAGAAGCGACAGCGATATACCTGTTGCATACGGGAGAACGATCGAGAGAAGCCGCGAAAGAAGAAGAAGAAGAAGAAGAAGGAAAAGTAGTAGCGGTAGTCAAAGGAAATCTAAACTCGTCGCTATAATGGGCAGCAACTGCTCGAGTAAAAATTCCAGATGGAAATATGCGAGAGAGCTCAAGATATTACTGGGCGATAAGCTTGATATTTATGGTAGATGTCTAGGAGGCAACACGACCGCTTGTCCCGGTCATTATTACCGCGATTGTCCTGTGCTCGATGCTTACAAGTTCTATTTGGCATTCGAGAATTCCAATTGCCGAGAATATATAACGGAAAAAGTTTATTGGAACGCGTATGAAAAGGGATCAGTGCCGATTGTCATGGGGCCACCTCAACGAGATTGTCAAAGGCTCTTGCCACCGCGTTCCTTTATTCATGTTGACGATTTTTCCACTCCCACTCAACTTGTCAATTATCTCACTTATCTCGACCGGAATGACGCTCTCTATGCCCGTTATCATCAATGGAGATCTCGGTATATCGTCCTCAACGAGCACGGTTACTTTGGCTCAATATCGAGACACTATTGTCGTATATGCGAGGCTCTTCGTTACAATAATCCTCCCGGCGAAAACAGCACTTATTCTTTTATTGAAAAATTTTGGAATTCCACTCGAGACTGTGACCTTTTTTAACGTCTATATATTATAATAGTACATACATATATGTATATCGTTGATCGTACATATTATTTGGCGTCTAGCCAAAGTATAAAAACATAAAATTTGCCGTCAACACGCGACATCGCTGAGTGAAAAATCTCTAGTATCACGATTGCTCCTTCTCCGCTACTCGGTACTCTCTACTTGCGGCTATCGCTACGGATAGACCAATCGAGTTGTCAAACTATCAGCGATATCATCGTCGAGCTCGTACGCAGCAGAGCGCGCGCGCGCGCGCGCGCCGCTGCCAGTCCGTTGGTACTATACCTACATTGAACCAAAGAAGATATAGAAGCACAGGTCCCGTGTTGCGCTTGACGCCAGAATCTTGGTTCTCGCAAGGAACGCGTGGCAGCGGCACCGCGTATCCGTGAGCGCCGCAGCGATGTGTGCGTGAGTCGGAGAAGGGGCAGCTTCTCTCTCTCCCCTCTGCCTTTGGTAGGCGGCGCTTAGTGTGTATTTTGTGGGTTTAAACCAGAGCTGGGCAAAATACATGAAAATATTCAAAATACAAAATACAAAATACAAAATACAAAATACTTCGGGTATTTAAAGACACAAAATACTTATGATACTTCAATCTTTTGGAACTTGAAATACATTTCTAAGTACTTTTCAAAATACTCTTCAAGAAATTGTGTGAAATTCAATTCTAAGGCATTGCGCATTTATTGCATGTGAAAATAAAATATAATGCATGTGAATCATGAAAGAAGCTTTCCTCCATGAATCACTTTGATTACTGAATTGAATGATGACACACCGAAATTGATTTTATTAGGATGCGAATTAAAAAAACTATGAGCAAGTGTAGGTACCATTATATTAAGTAGAGGGAAGTTAACATTGTTCATTTGCAAATCGTTAAGACGTCGACAGTCACGATACATTGTGTTGTCTAGTCTGAAAGCTACAAGTGACATTTTTTAAATTCAGTTTCCAATGTTTAAATTTCCTACATCACTCCGAAAAAATTCAAAGAGGTAGTCCAGTATATGAATTTTATGACCTTGAAAAATTGTTTGAATTCAGGTAAATAATCTCACTGAAAAAAATGATATATAGAATTTTGTCAGGTGACTTAACCCCATTAATTGAATAATTGGAGTGACTTCTTGTCGAACAAAGGGAAGGGGTAAGACGTATTCTTAAACCCGTTGAATAACACATTTAACTTCATAAAAGTACATGTTGAATTTCATATTTCAAATTTAACGTGAACTTGGTAAATATTTAAAAAATGTTGAGAATATATCGGATCAAAAAATAGAAAGGTATTTCGTATTTTGTATTTTATAAAGTACTCAAAATACCTGCACTGAGAGAAAAGCATATCGTTTATTTAACGATTTCACATGGTGAATCGATTATAGGAAGGCTTGCAATGTTTTATGATTGAAGCGATGACAATATGGTTCAATAAACGATACTTGCAAGGTTATTGTAAACAAACGGTGAAATCATATATGCAACGAAACGGTATATTTGAAACTATTAGAATAGTTTTTGAAACTATTATCATTTTGATAATTGCTACTATAATAATAATTGCTATTACCAAAAAATATAGACGTTCCTCCTTGGAATTATATTAGTGGTTGTTCCAACATTTTTCTTACATTTGCTATAACCATAAAATGTAGACGTCCCGCCTGGGAATTATAGTTTATAGTTAGATTATCGTCGGTCTAACTATATTATTTTTTAAATTATCAGATTTTTCTTTCAGTGTGACAAGTATTTTAGTATTTCAAATACATCGTGTATTTTAAGTATTTAAAATACGTACTTTAAATACTACTGCCCAGCTCTGGTTCAAACCCGAGAATAAGCACTTTTTTTTGTTATAACTAGACCCACTCTTAGCTATAATGCCAGTTAACAAATTATCATAGAAAAACAGAAGGACATGCTGTTTATATACGAAATACGGGCATATGTGTAAGATATTTGTTAAAAAAAAGTATTTGTTACCTGGCATTACTCGATAGAAACCACGGGAAGGTGGTAGGAAGCTCCTATCGGGAAGGAATTCTGCTGGGATAAATTAACAACAAATTGCTGAGATATTTGGTCCTCTTCGCGCCAACGTCTGTATGATAAAAAGTGGGCGGGATTTAGGAGCAAGCAAAAAACGTTGCGCGCTGTCTCTCTCGCTCCGCCGAGAGCGCCAATAACGCTATCCCCCTAGCTCTCGTCGGGTTGTCATGTGACTTTCTCAAGCCGTTAGCGGGGGGATCGACGTCGCGCGTGTGTGCGGCCACACAAATAGGAAGCGCCGCGTCAACGCCACCGTGGTTGGAAGCCAAACTAACGTTGCAGGCCTCCAGCTAGCGTCACAAGATCCTATCAACCTGTGCTTCTATAGAGGTCTATCTTCTTTGACAATGGACAATCCGTAAATGTACTCCGTTTTATCTCGGATGCTCCCACCACCACCGAGATTTTCGATCTTGTTCAATAAACATAAAAGGCCCACCGAGGGCCAGCAGCAGCGCTACGCGAAAACAACCAACCTTGAGATGAACGAGGAACTGGAGCCGTTTGTGGGTCGACAAGATCCTTACAATGGAGTCATCGTTGATTCTACGGTTGAATCAACTTGTCGAGGTTCTAGCTTTGTCAATCGTCTCCGAGGTACGCAAATCCTTCTTTTTCCTTTTTCCACTAAAATACTCACCCAACAACGTTCCGACGTTAAATTACATTATTCTATTTAGTCAAACAGACACACACACACACACACACACACACACACACACACACACACACACACACACACACACACACACACACACACACACACACACACACACACACACACACACACACACACACACACACACACACACACACACACACACACACACACAACAAGACAGTAGGTACTCGAAAGTGACAAGAATTGTAGATAGTGGGAGGAATTATTGCGTCGCAGTAGAATATATAATGGCAATGTACTTTCAGAGTCTCTAAAACGATGGAAAGACGATGATAAATCGACAATATGGTTTCGAGTAGATCCGACGAATGCCGAGTGGGTGCCAAAGCTCATCGATCAAGGATTCAAGTTCCATCATGCCAAAGAAGAGTACGTGACTCTGTATCGGTGGTTACCGAGTCAATTAAAGAGCAACGTACCGCCGTACGCGCACACCACTCTCGGTGTTGGTGGATTCGTCTTTAACGCTGATACGAGCGAGATACTCGTAGTCAAAGACAAATGTTCCCGAGTCGGTGGTCCTTCGGGATGGAAGCTCCCCGGGGGCTTTGTTGAGCCCGGTACGCTACTGCCAATTATCTCTCTCTCTCTCTCTCTCTCGCTCGCTCTCATCGATAATCCCATGTGACATTTCATAATGCGCAGGTGAGAATATACCAGAGGCGGTAATGCGCGAAGTTGGCGAAGAAACGGGCATTCGCACAGAGTTTGAGAGTATCGTTGGATTTCGGCACGCTCACGGTTATTCTTTTGGCTGCTCGGACATCTACATAGTAGCTCGTCTGAAGCCAGTGACGTTTGTCATTGAAAAGTGTGAGCGTGAAATTCAAGATTGCACGTGGTTGAAGGTACCGTCTACCTATCTATATTTCATTGCTTTATATATGATAAAAAATTCTATACATATATGTTTTATAATATTAACGATACAAATGTAAATAATAATCGATCGTGGAATAATTAATTATAGCTGGAGGAGTATGCCAACGATCCGAGTATCATTGAAAACAACCGTATTATCGCATCGGCGTTGCTTCGATATGTGAAAAATGGTACAGGCTTGGAATTGACCAAAGGAGAACATCCACTGACCAAAGAACCCGTCTGGATATATCTCTTTTCCGATTAAAATCCGCGTGCTTCTTGAGAAAAATATCCTACACATGTATGTCCAACAATAAATATACACCTTTCGATACTTCTCTTTTCATCAACTAAACCCAATGAGAATAGAGAATAGGATTGTTACTCCGTATTTTTCTAAGAAAATAATAAAGGCAAACTGTGTGAGAAATGACGATTCTCCGTCGCTCTCTGTGATACGTATTACATCGGAGTTCTCTATCATCGCTCGTTTACCTTTTCGATGATGGTAGGAGACGAGTGCTCCTCCTGCCGGCCAAAATTGGGATTCAAGCGCGGCGGTAAATATCGGTAATTTATGTACGAATCATCGAGTTGGGTACGAGAAGACACGAGTGGCACTGGTCCCCAGCGTGGGACGGGCCCATCTAGGCTTGAAAAGATAAAAAACAGCAGAAACGAAAACGAAAACCAAAAGTACAAAAGTAAAAAAGTAAAAAGTTGGGTACGCGCGGAAACTGCGGCGAACAATCATCGATAATACGGAATACTCGGATCAACGATCGAGCAATAAACAGAGATATTATAATGGGAATAATTGGGTTATGCTAGTAGATGGGTTAGTACACACGAAAGATAAATAACCTCAAATGTTGACGATAAATTAGAGCGGAAAAACATTAGTCGATATGGGTGGGATCGGGGCAGCGACGACGATTTACCTATTTTCAGTGTCTCTGTCGTTATTGATACTCGGTCTGTATGTTATTGGTACAGCTCGATATCTCACCAATGTCGAGGATAATACCTGCGATATGACTTACATGTTTGAGTACCCGCAATACGTTGTAAGTTAAATTCAATCCTATCTATCGTTGTGGTTTTATAAAATAATCACGCGACGATATTTCCACAGAGAGTAACTCTAGACGATGAGCTTGAGGAGCGTTACCCGAGATACGGTCTATACGCCTATGGCGAAGGTTTTGCCACGCAAAGACTGAGACAAATGAAATTTTCTGGGATTCCTGTATTATTCGTTCCTGGCAATGGTGGTTCGCACGAGCAAGGTTTTCTTCGTTATTATATACCTCCGCTCATTTTTACTTGTCGCATATTTACTCATTATGTACGGTAAATTTACAATTGCAGCAAGGTCTCTTGCCTCTGTCAGTCTGAGAAAGAGTATCGACGATCGTACACCTTTCCACTTTGACTATTTTACAGTGTCTTTGGGAAAGGATTATTCAGCTCTGTACGGAGGTAAGCACGAAAATCAATCTATAAGCTCGTTGTTTCAACCAGAGACCGGCGAGTCCCTAAAAACGGTCGTAAGAAAAAAGAATTTCTCGCTATTCTTTCTTGGAAAAAATCTTACACGTTAATTACACAACGAGCATTATAATTCTAGACTTTTCTTTAACGACATAAGGAAGCATAGATGTGGCACGAGGTAAAAAATCAAGTTTCAAACTCGTGGTGGCTCGTAGAGAAATTTTGATGCTTCGATGTCTGGTTTCATCCGTCGAAGAGCGCACTCCGGAAAGGACATAAGGAATCTTTATAAATGCCTTTTTCACAGGGGCATAATTTTCAATGCATAAATTATGGTTAATCGGAGAATGGCTTCTTTCACGGATAATACAGGCAAACGGCAAACATTAAAGTTCGTCGAGAGGTTTCGTCCAGAAGCCGATTAAAATTATCACTTTTTACCTCGCACCATTTTCGTGCGCTCTATCCTCAATAAGGTTTATTAGATTTTTTTCAACGCAGAGTATCATTGGCAAAAATGTCTTTGTCGTGAAAATTTTTTCAAGCGACTCTGACTCCTCAAAGGGTAATTTGGAGGATTTAGAATTTACTCGAAATATGAGAAAGGGGTTTTGAATATTGACTCTCAAGGTCTTTTATTATTCAAGGTGTTCTGGAGGACGAAACGTCGTACGTGACACTCTGTATAAGTCGGATATTGAGCCTGTATGGAGGAAAAGTGGACAAGGTTGTGCTCATCGGACACTCGATGGTAGGCAGGGTCGCGTCCACAAGGTGAGCATCATCGCGAAGCAGCGGCTTATTGAGTTATCGAGTTATTTCAGGGAGGTATAATAGCCAAAGGAGCCCTCTTGAGAAGTTATTCGAGGAATTCGGAGGAGGAGCTACCATTTCGTAAAAATTATAGCGCGGCAAGCATCCTAGTGACGATGGCCTCGCCGCACAAACCAATTTTTTTACCGGACAGAACGATTTCTCGTTATTATCAAGAGCTAGAAAACTCGAGATACCGATTTGAAGAAATGGAAACGACCGTGGTATCAATCGGTGGAGGTGAACGAGATATTCTCGTTGGCTCGTCGCAAACTATATATTCCTCGGCCGATCTCAATGTTCTCACCAGCGGTATACCCGATGTATGGAAGTCCACCGATCATCTGTGCATTCTCTGGTGCAAACAACTTGTAATAACTATCGTTCGAGCGCTCTTTGATTGTGTCGACAGAAAGGCGCGGCCGCCGACGATTATTTCCGATTCGAACTATAAATTTCGAGCACTTTCTTATCATTTTACGAGCGTGAGTCTGAATAATCGTATTCTCCATTTTTTTTCTCATATTCTCTGAATACACTATCTGTATACATATACACGATATGCACTATTATCGACAGCGTTTTTCCGGCAAGAAATTCCGTCCATACGAGGAGCGACATGAATTTGAGCGGGGAGCCGAATGGATAGAAGATATCCGAAGACAATATACTTGGAGCACTTTGAGAAATTCGTTAAAAAATAAAAGTGTTTTTTTGATGATCAGACTCGACTCTCCTTCTTCTTACGACAGTTTAACCGTAGAGAGTATAAATTTGGAAGCCAAAGACTGGCTTTTCGCGTGTTCCGCATATGCCATTGAAGCCAACTCAAGAGTATGGTGAGTGTCAATGTCCGATAACATATCACGATATAATATGTCTCTCAGTTATATGAATGTGGCTCGCGTAGCGAGTGGGGTTGGAATCTGACAAATCGTACCAACTTGTCGCCCGATCCGATGCACCGTTCGAGGAAGAAGGTTCATCTTAGAATCCAAGATTTACGAGAATCTCTAAACTCAAAAGTCAGTCACGTTCTCGTGAGGATACCATCGAGCGAGTTTCGTGGAAAAAAGAATCCCGTCAAAATACACGTTGATCTTTACAAAGCGAATGATCGTACGATACACCTCCAAGATTTCCCAAAGAGTCACCACCTCCGCCGCCGCTCGGCTCTTGCTCGGTTTTTCCTCGACTATCCGCTTAGCGGGATCATGACACCGAATCCATACGTCAGCGTAGACGCTTCTCCTCGAGGTGCTCTCCTCTATCGCGTTGACCTCTCTGATATCGTCGATGCCATCGTCATCGACATTGAGACTGTCAATGTGGAGGAGGAGGAGGACGACGACGACGTCGAGGGTGGTACGAGATGGAAAAGCTCTACGGATAGTCAGGAGAAAGCTCAGGCTATTTTGGAGCTTCTTCATCGTCATTCGAACAATCGCTATTCCAGTGATCAAGTGCGGTTAATAACTTTCAAGTAAGCATAACCGCGTGAAAAAGCAGCTTTTTATCAATCTTTATTGTCTCAACTATTTTTTTAATGCAGAAACGGACAAATTGGAAGAAAAGAACGCACGATTATGCACCTTGTTGGAAAAAAAAGTATATTGATGGTAAGCCTCGGAGCGGAGTACTCTTATCGAATGATTATTCGGCGCGCCGGTATAATCGAGAGAGTCGCGTGTTTAGTTCGAGATCGCTGGCCAACTCTCTATCCGATAACAATCGGCCTCTGTTTAATCGCCCTCGCAACTAGAATCGACAATTCTTATAAAAAAATGTCAGTTACATGCGGCATTACTCTGATAATTGCTCTCATACTCGATTGCATCTTTGAGACTTTTGTCGCTATAGGATTGATTCATGTATTTGTCGTTGCAACATGTTGTCTCGTTGTATTTTTCGGTTCCGTCGCTCACAACGTCGTCGCAAGGTATTCCCCTCTCTTATTTCCACTAACAATGTATATTCAATGTATATGTATATGAAGAAAGGAAAAAAAAATTGCCAGATTCATCAACTCGATTTCCATTGATTACAGATTTCTAGGGAGAATCGCGGCACTACCGAAATTGTGGTTCGATTGGTTACTCGGTGGACTGGATCGTTTACCGATTATCACAACCTTCATCCTCCTATCATTGATAAGCGTTACCTGCGGTGCTATAGCTCTTTTACTTTCCGTGGGATTATTTTTTCTCAAATTGACGAAAATGTATGACGAATGTATGGAGGAACTGCTCATGGCGTCTTTACGCCAGATTAATCCGTTTGCGCGTGAAAAACGGAAGCGGCAGCGGCAGCGGCAGCTCGAGGTTACGACGACGTCACCGGTAACGAAAACCCCCAGAGAATTAATATTGGATACTCTACTTGTCTTTGTTACTTGGAGTTTGAGCGCGATTCCGGCGATACCATCGGCCCTCGTGTGGGCGAAAAACTTTAGGTAAGCGATCGCGATTGGAGCTACAAATGAAATAAGTTTCAAGTACAGGGCTGTTTGATTGTTGTGTTAGATACGAAAGGAGATTGAGTACAGAGGAGCCGACGATGCTGATGAGTTGGGTGGTTCTCGTAGGCTGGGCATCCCTCGGTTTCGTCGATATACCACCACCGATGGAGAATCCCAACTCGTCACGTAGACTATTGACCGGCACAATGCTACGTATCTCCGGATGGATTCTTCTGTATACCGCGCGTCTAGAAAATTCGGCTCATTATCAATGGATCGTACCTCCTACCGTAGCACTGTCCATCACTCTCGTGTCGCTTTTGTCGTTATGTCCGACAAGGAAAAAAAATTAAAAATTCAACATATCTTAATATAAATTATTTAATTAATATGATATATAGCGATGAAAAAATGGGCGAGCTTGTATCGTGCGGTAGCCGCTCGACGGGCCAACAGCCGCGTTAGTACGTATCATCGATATTCAAACTCAATAATCCAAAGCCCATTCATTTTCTTGAACGAACGAATCGACGACCTCTTTCATTGCCAAATTCGGGATTAACTGATCCTGTGTCAAGCGTACGCGGGTCACTGGATCAAAGTGACCGATTCTTTGGAGATGTTCTTCTATGTCCTCGCGCTCGTAAGTTATTCCACTGGGCGTTATCACCGGTTCTTGCAGGATCTCAAAGCTTATTCTTCCACATAGATAATCCGGTACTTCTCTCTTCTGTGTGTGTTATCAATACATTAATACATTTATTCAACGAGTATTGAAGAAATTCTACCAAAGCATATATATCAATGTTATTTATACCGACCCTTCGTCTCTCGTCGACTTTGGCAAAAAGATCGTTCAGCCGCGCGATACAAGTTTCCTTCCGCTCTTCGATTTCATCTTTATCCACTGGAGTTTCGGCCAAACTCTCTCTCGTTGGCGTCCTCGGATTATTCTCGACTTTAGGGTTGTCGTTTGTCGCGGAGGCGGAGGCGGTGGCGGTGGCGGTGGCGGTAGCTTCCGCGGACTTGGTAGAATCATCATTAGCATTGCCGGATGTACTCGCCGGAGGATCTTTTAACCCACTCGCCATACGCCGTTCCGCGTCCTCGATTATCAATTGTTTGAGATAAGACTGTAGTTCGATATCTTGAGCGACTCTTTGCTCCTCTCTCAATTGGAAACGGCGTTTACGAGCTTGTCTCAGAACGCTCGCCATATCATCGCCGTAGTTTAGTTTCTGCTCTTTTGCCAAATCCACCGCTGCTCAAATCCATTCCATAATCACTATTTATTTTCAACATTCTCCTTAAGGGGTCAGTCAAAAAAAAACAGTCTTTTTTTTATCATAAAGACGGCCACCCTTTACCCGAATAAACTTTATTTTTCAAAATATTAATTCCACTTTTTAAAATTAACTCAAAGGATTTCATTGTAACTAATTGACTCGAATCAGCGGCATCAAAGATTTTCGGGCACGCCATAATTCAAACACCAAACATCCGGATCTCATTGTTCTTGCATCAGTTACACTGAACGTCGTTAAAGCATTTTTTGTTTTGTTTTGTTTTGTTTTGTTTTTTTTTCATTTCCAATCCTCACTGAGACACGGATGTTATCGAGTTGGACCTTTACAAAGTTGTTCCGCTTAAATGACCTTCAAATAGTATTCAAGCACAGAGACCTCGAAGCAGTGTTTTCTACACGAGGTTCGGAGTGCAGAACTCATGAATCCGGTTATAAAGCATTCGATTGAACATTAATGGAAAAAATCCTTTGGAATCATCGCCAAGGAAATTGTTGTTGTTTTTACTTTTTTTTTCCTAACGGGCAGAGTCGTCGTTATAATGAAAAAATACGTTTTTTTGGCTCGAATATGGTTTCTCTACTCACCGCGTTGAAAATGCTTTATGGCTTCGTCGTAAAGCTCCAACTCCAAAAGAGCGAGACCCAAAAAATAATGACCCTTGATCAAGCACGGTTCCATATCCAAGGCGCGTCTACAATCTTGGCAACAAGAATCCCATCGTTTGAGTCTCAAATGACAGAGCGCTCGATTTGTAAAGTAAAGCGCCTGGTTAGGGTTTTTAATCTGAAAATATCCATCTGTACCGCAACTGTACGTACATCTGCAAATGCTTTTTTTTCCATACTAACTATAGCCTTTGTGTAACAGTTGGCCGCATCTTCGTATTTATGAAGACCAAACAGACGGTTTCCCTGTTCCTTGAGCTCCTCGTCCGACAGATTTGCAGTTGAATACATCTTGCTCATTGTTTAACTATTGCACCAAAACAACTCCAAATGTTATGTTATTTTTATTTTTGACATTCGCTTCTTTCTTCTTGCAATGGAAATACTTTATTTGACTTTTTTCCCATACAAAACGACACTCGTTTCTTCAGGTTGACTATGCTGATGAATAATTATTACGATAGTTTATTGCCAATAAAGACGTATTTTGTTGGGTTAATCGCTAGATAATTACGCACCAATTCGATCATGACTGTGTCATGGGAATATCTCACGTATCTCTGCTTGTTATTTAATTTTTCATACAACTTGTTATCTCCGGCACGCGTGTTTTTCCTAGTTGTTTTTCGCTTTTCGTTGGTTATTATTGTTCAAGCCGCCGCTCAAGCTCCAGTCGAGTAATGTCAACAAAGGTTACAAAGAACTTTTGAGATATTTTGACATCGAAAACACTGCTATTCGGTGTATTTCTTTCCGTTACGGGCTAGTGCAAAATAATTATTACCGAGGGCGCCACTAACCAAGTTAATGGGCGCGCGACCTCTTACGACTATCTTATTCACCTGGTATACTATACCTACGTTTGGTACATGGGCGGCGGCGGCGGCGGCGGCGGGAGCGAGATTTGCCCCATCATACACAGTGTGGCTATAGAGATGATTGAGCCCCGCCATAATGGCCGAACAATTCGAATTACGCGAGCCTTGAAAGTGTGACGAATATTTATAACAAAGGAGACTGGTAGATATTAAGGAACTCGCGGGTTGTTAAACAAATTATATTTTATTGTATATTGAAAATGGCGTTTATACTTGTAAAAAATCGTAGTAGTGGACGCGTGAATCTGATGGTCGCGTCCACGCGAGTATGTGCTGGTGGTAGTTGTCTCTGGAAAAAGATTGCCGGCATAAAGTCGGTTTCAAGTCGCAGTTTGAGGCAGTAGTCTCTAGTCAGTGGCATCGGTCTTTGCTACGCCAAAAGGTTCCGCCACAGATTCGCTACCGCAATCCACTATAATGACATCCTTTGAGGGCTTGTCACGGCTATCCGTGCCAACATTCTCGATCTTTCTCACGACATTCTGGATGCAAAAGATACGGGACATGAGTTTATTATCAGCTTGAAATTAAAATAAACGGAGAATAATAAATAATCGTAACTAACCATTCCTTTGATAACTTTGCCAAAAACGACGTGTCTTCCATTGAGCCAGGGTGTCGCTTTCACCGTGATGAAAAATTGAGAGCCATTTGTGTCCTTGCCGGCGTTTGCCATTGAGAGCCATCCAGCGCCGTAATGATTGAGCTTAAAGTTTTCATCGGGAAAACGATCCCCGTAGATGCTGCGACCTTAATTATCAGACAATCAAAGCTATTTTATCAAATTCTCCCGAGTTATATAGGCTATATTATATCCAGTCCAGAGATAATGAAAATAAACGCACCTCCGGTACCATCGCCCTTGGTAAAATCTCCTCCTTGGATCATAAAGTCCTTGATAACTCTGTGGAATTTGCTTCCTTTGAATCCTTCGCCCGTTGGTTTCTTAGCTAATTCCGCAAAATTCTTGGCGGTCGTTGGTACGGTTTTTCCAAATAGACCAATCTCGATACGTCCCGCATCTACACCTCCTATTTGTATATCGAACCAGACCTAGTACAATTTTAAAACAAACAAAAATCTCATTTCTCTCGATACGAGACAATCTCGAACGTCGTACCTCGACGCGATAGAAGGTAACACCACCACTACTACTACTACTACTCTACTCACTTTCTCCGTGACTTTCGGGCCCTTGGAGGCTGCTTCATCATCAGCGGCGGCACTACTGTTACAGCAGGATGCAGCGACCACGAGGCCAAACAAAAGAGCGAGCCTCATATTTGACAATTGACCGTACTCCAAGTTTCCTTTGCGACAAATACTCTTTTTATAATTATTCCTTCACGCTTGATGAATTTCAAGGCAACAACGCGGGAGGGCGATTCGACGACACTCTCGTCGGACGACAACCGTTGTGGCGGAGACTAGTTTGCTGTCACACCAAGCGACAAGCGACAAGCGGCAAACGACAAAACACCACCACCACCACCACCACGCAAGCTATACCTCTCGTCATTCCATCCTCTATCTCGTCTATCTCTCCGTGTCGATCGCCAATTGGCCGGTTCTTTTGACGCATGCGCCGCGGCGCTTCGCGACGTGGGCCGCTGGAGATCGCGCTCCTGTCGCACTCATCGCCTCCAGCCTCCTCCCGCCGCGGCTATAGTTCTTTTTTCCATAGATCCCTTTATCATCATAATACATACATTGTAATGCACTTTTCCTCCTTTCATTTTTATTATTTATTCACCTATCTGTATATTAGATATTCAAATTTCCTCACACAAACATGTACGGCGATACTTTTTCTAAATGACTGCTTTGCTCTGATGATTTGGACAATTTTGAGTGTTCCGTCATGAAAATGATGAATTTTTACTTACTTCTTTCTCATCAACATACAAAGATTCCTCTATCAGAAAGGAACAGGGACAACGATGGCTGCTGCTAATTTATCGAAATCACTTATTTTAAACACACTGAAAAATTAGGCGCCACTAGGGATTATTGGAAAACGTTAAAATGAGCCATGGAAAATTGTCTCTTGCATGCACGGGTGAAGAAGCGCCGCGGCACGACTGCGTAATTCCAAAAGGAAATGGACAAAAGTTGCTGCCAGTTTCCAAAATCATGAAAAAGCAAAATATAAAAAATATAAAAAATATAAAAAATATAAAAAGTCGCCACTGGAGGTTCGCGCGACGTGAAAATGTGCCTTGGCAACAAAAAATCTCGAGCGCAGCGTTCCGCGTGAAAACTTTTGAATTTTCCACTTGGATATATTTTCGGGGTCATTCATCATATGCATGGATCATTTTTTAGATTTTATACCGCATCGACGAGTGTTTGGAAATTTTCTCTCACCTTTCTCCACCAACTTATGAGAAATAAACACGAAAAGCGACAACTACTTTTCGCGATCGAGTTCTTTTTTAGTCCGGAATTAAAAATAGTGTTTCTTACGCCGTCGCGTGACGGTCAAATGACCATAAATTTCTCGCACTCTGTTTGAGCAGCATGTGAAAGCGAAATAGAACTAGAACCGCGGGAGCTTATGATGATTATGATTCTCGCCTGTACAGCTGTTCACAATAATACTACTATCGGTAAGTTGGTTGAAAACATAACCGCACCGCACGCTTATAGTGGCAACGCGAATATCGAATAATAATTCGATATTCGAGGTTTTTTCTAAATGAACGTAAAGCACAATGCCGAAACAACCGTCTGCGGAAACTTTGTCTAAAACAATTCGTCGAAAAAACCATTTGTCTAAAAATAATTCATCTAATGACAGTTCGTCTAAAGAAAATGTATCTAATGTCAATTCGTCTAATGACAATTTGTCTCAAGACAACTCGTAAAACCTCTGGATATTTCTCCCTATAGTTCAAAACCTCTGGATATTACCTGCTGTAATTCAAACCCTCTGAATATTACCCGCTATAGTAGAAAACTTCTAGATATTTCTCAAGGTAATTGAAACCTCTAAATAATTTCCCGCCGTAATTCAAAACCTCTGGATATTCTCCAAGATAATTGAAACCTCTAGATTATTTCCCGCTATAGTAGAAAACTTCTGGATATTTCTCAAGGTAATTGAAACCTCTAGACAATTTCCCGCTATAGTTGAAAACTCTATAGATTCAGCTTTTGTCGAAGAACTCTTAATTCAGATTATTAGACGAATTGTCAATAGATTAATTATTTGGAACAAATTGTCTTGAGATGTTTTAGATGAATTCTCCGCAAATCGCATTTTTATACATGCGTTTGTTAAAAACGCTTGTATTTTTGCTTGTATTATTACTTAAATATGAATTAATTAATTGCACAAATGCGAAAATAATATATAAATATTAGAAAATATTTATTACAAATGACTTGAATCATAGAGTCAACATTATTACAGGTATAGTAAGAAGAGAAGATGGTGAATGACGGTCGAAGAAAGTAAAAATTTGGCAAAAATGTGTGTTCCTCTATCAATGGCTCTCATAAGTTTGTTCCGCCGTCCTGGTAAATTCGGCTATGCGAGCCTCGAGAAGTCGAATATCTTTAGTCAGATTCTTCTTTTTTTCAAGCCATTTAGCTCGCAGGTTTGTCAAAGCGCGTATCTGACGACGATTCGAATGATTTGCAACGCTTTCGGCAGTCTCGCGATAATCTCTTCGACTCGGGAGCGGCGATTGACTATGATGACGATGATGATGATGATGATGTTGTTGTTGTTGTTGTTGTTGTTGTTGGTAGTCGTCAGCTGAACTATCGTCGGTATCGTCGCTCTGCGAACTCGCCTGTGCCGAAGTTGCGGATTCCGTGGATCGACAAGATTTAGCGTTGCACCTGATAGACGACTTGTATTTATCTCTTCCGTGTGTACATTGCTTCATTTCGTGGGTAAATAATACCGTAGGCACCGCATAACGTTCGAGTTTTGATATTTCGAGAATCATCTGCGACAACGTTAACGGATGTTATACACGATTATCGTAAATGTGGTGATAGTTGAGGATATTATAATAGACATAATCGGGATTAAATTACGCGTCGTTATTTGTCAAATAATAACAATAAAATGGACGAACCTTGCTGTTTGTCGTCGGACGCTTCAAACTTACGAATCTTTTGGTGACAATGTCATACTTTCTAAAGTGCAAGCTGCAAACTCGATCTTGTAACTGCAAGCTCTGATTCTTCAGACCGAGAGCCAGCTCCCATTTTTTTAACATCACCGGGTCTCTTGGCGTCTTGAAGAAAGAATAACCGACCTGACAAATGTTGCACTTTCTTCCCGAATTACAACTCGGAACACAACACCTTCGAACCATTCTTTTGTTTTTCTTTGTCTCCCGCGGCAAGTACAATTTCCAAGTGTTACTTATTCTTCCTGCGTAGCGCGAATTAAGAGGCGCGCGTTGACGGCGCGCTTATTATTTAGCTTTTGTTGACTGAAATGCGCAATTCGACAGTGCTGCCAATGGTTGATTATGAAAATTAATGGCCGCCTCGAGAAACTAAAACCTATGGCGGGATTCTGAGTTTACGCTGTATTTTTGTATACTGTGTGTTTGATCCTTAACATGTATACGAGGGTGTGTTGAAGAAAAACATTTGTTTTTCATTTCCCACTTGCTACATCAAATTATTATAGTCGGGATCATAATACGAGTCATGGAAGGAAGGAAAGCGTTGTCCGATTTAATTTAAAGCTCGCTCAACGCGACCTCCTCGAGATTTCGTTCCATTCTGATCAACACGGAAATAATTGAACCTTGTGTTTGTTGAAGCGTTATTATTATTATTATCGTACACGATAGAGGCGGTGGTATGCTTCGTATATTATTTAAGAGTTCCAATGATTGACTGTAATAAAGCTTCCGAGATATTCAATCCTACGACGTAACCACATGTATTTTTGCGTTTTCAAACAACAGTTACGTATAGATTCGTCGTCTTCCGACATTTTCTTTAATACCAATAAAGTGGAAATTCATTTTTAAATTGATCAAGGAGACGCGAAAACTATCCTTTATACGATGTAACCGAATTTTTAAACATTATTCGACATTTAAATGGCATATTAAAATAAGAAATAATGTCACAGGTCAAAAATCATTAGAAATAATAATAACAATATGCAATATGCAGTATTATTAAACAAATTACTGAAGAGGACCCAGACCACGGTCGAAACGTATATAAAGAGTTCTTCTTTATTGAAAGGGCCGTCAATAGCCGACTAAACATCAAATCCTGTCAATTCTTTAGGTTCTTTAGGTTCTTTAGGTTCTTTAGGTTCTTTAGGTTCTTTAGGTTCTTTAGGTTCTTTAGGTTCTTTAGGTTCTTTAGGTTCTTTAGGTTCTTTAGGTTCTTTAGGTTCTTTAGGTTCTTTAGGTTCTTTAGGTTCTTTAGGTTCTTTAGGTTCTTTAGGTTCTTTAGGTTCTTTAGGTTCTTTAGGTTCTTTAGGTTCTTTAGGTTCTTTAGGTTCTTTAGGTTCTTTAGGTTCTTTAGGTTCTTTAGGTTCTTTAGGTTCTTTAGGTTCTTTAGGTTCTTTAGGTTCTTTAGGTTCTTTAGGTTCTTTAGGTTCTTTAGGTTCTTTAGGTTCTTTAGGTTCTTTAGGTTCTTTAGGTTCTTTAGGTTCTTTAGGTTCTTTAGGTTCTTTAGGTTCTTTAGGTTCTTTAGGTTCTTTAGGTTCTTTAGGTTCTTTAGGTTCTTTAGGTTCTTTAGGTTCTTTAGGTTCTTTAGGTTCTTTAGGTTCTTTAGGTTCTTTAGGTTCTTTAGGTTCTTTAGGTTCTTTAGGTTCTTTAGGTTCTTTAGGTTCTTTAGGTTCTTTAGGTTCTTTAGGTTCTTTAGGTTCTTTAGGTTCTTTAGGTTCTTTAGGTTCTTTAGGTTCTTTAGGTTCTTTAGGTTCTTTAGGTTCTTTAGGTTCTTTAGGTTCTTTAGGTTCTTTAGGTTCTTTAGGTTCTTTAGGTTCTTTAGGTTCTTTAGGTTCTTTAGGTTCTTTAGGTTCTTTAGGTTCTTTAGGTTCTTTAGGTTCTTTAGGTTCTTTAGGTTCTTTAGGTTCTTTAGGTTCTTTAGGTTCTTTAGGTTCTTTAGGTTCTTTAGGTTCTTTAGGTTCTTTAGGTTCTTTAGGTTCTTTAGGTTCTTTAGGTTCTTTAGGTTCTTTAGGTTCTTTAGGTTCTTTAGCTTTAGGTTCTTTAGGTTCTTTAGGTTCTTTAGGTTCTTTAGGTTCTTTAGGTTCTTTAGGTTCTTTAGGTTCTTTAGGTTCTTTAGGTTCTTTAGGTTCTTTAGGTTCTTTAGGTTCTTTAGGTTCTTTAGGTTCTTTAGGTTCTTTAGGTTCTTTAGGTTCTTTAGGTTCTTTAGGTTCTTTAGGTTCTTTAGGTTCTTTAGGTTCTTTAGGTTCTTTAGGTTCTTTAGGTTCTTTAGGTTCTTTAGGTTCTTTAGGTTCTTTAGGTTCTTTAGGTTCTTTAGGTTCTTTAGGTTCTTTAGGTTCTTTAGGTTTTTAGGTTCTTTAGGTTCTTTAGGTTCTTTAGGTTCTTTAAGGTTCTTTAGGTTCTTTACC